>OZ020518.1:25690165-25736297 GCA_963971425.1 Bryoerythrophyllum caledonicum
TGATGCCCTTCTTGTGCTGATACCCGGATTTAGCTTGGATATCAGCCCTTTAGTTGATTATTATTTTTATTTTTTCTAATTTTTTTGGTTTTCTTTTTCATTTATATAAATTTAAACTCCTATTTCTTTCGAATAAAAATTTAGGTCTCTAACAAACACTAAACTAAAAAGAGGAAACCTAAAAAATTAAACTATAAAATTAATGAATAGTCTATCTACTTAATGAAAACTTAAATAGCTAATTTAGCCCTAAGTGGTGATTTGGATCTTTTTCCTAGAGATTCTTCCTGGGTGCTCTCTTTAAGTCTTACCGGGCATGAAACTTAGTTGTTTAAGGCCCGATGTTATCACCACTATAACACTAATTAACTAGTTAAGCATACTCCTACTTTCACTAATTGCTATGTAGTCTACTTCTACGTAATACTAACTACTTTGCCAGTTATCTAAACTAAAAATCACAATTTTAGCTAATCTTTTTGGTAAGGGCAACCAAGTGGGAGTTTCAAACTCCCACAACATGTATAGTCTAACCTTGATAATATCACACTCTCTGATTCACTCAAAAACGTAGTATACTATAGGCAACGGTTGGGTTTAGGCACTCCCTACCAAATTTATTAAATTTTCTATTCACAATGGTTTGGACAAAGTGGATATCACCTACTAAGGTATGACATAAACATTGCATATATATTACATAGGTATGACTTTGGCATTACATGGGTATCACCTTAGGAAAATCCGTACGACCAACGCGTTCAGTGAATAAGGTGTGACATCTCCTTTTACGATGAAAGAATGTCAGTACCTCTATCCAAAGATTTTCCGTCCTTGCAAAGATTTTTCATCCATCCATCCGCTCTTGTTATTGTCACACTCACACTACACTTTTTTTTGGAGAGAAAAGTGATATTATTGATGGTAATAGAGATATTAATAAGTGATTTTTGAACTAGGGAAGTCGGTTTCATAGGGTTTAGATGATATTATCAAGGGTGATATTATCAAAATTAAACATGTACCCGATAACTTGGTTGAACCCTCCCCTCTTTACTAAGACCCCTCACTTTTCCTTTTTTGATACCATTTGGTATTGTAGTGGGCGGAACCAATGTGATAAGGTTTAGGCTTTTGCCAACTGTCACCTTCTGAATGGTTTCTAGTTGTGGTTTTACCCTTAAATGTTATAAGGTGCCACTAGTAGTCACAATATTTTACATGTACAATATGGTGTTGTATTTGGACATGATAAGGTTCAGATATCAAAATAATTTCCAAATGAAAGATGATAGTTAAAGAATCTTCAATCTAAAGGTGTAAGTCTTGCAAAACTTCTATTTAATTTTTGTGTTCTATAGAATAGAATACATGTCTATATATACGATTCCCGGATGATGTTAAAGGGTCAACACTATTTACTTGATTGCTCTAGTTCCGCCCCTTCTTTCAAAAGAGATGGTTGCACTAACATTTTTTCTTGTAACAAAGTCCTAATTTAAAAATTAAAAAAAAAATTAAGGACCTTGTCGCAATACTATGGATCTAAATATTTTGGATGCGCAAGGTATTTCGGAGGGTGGGGTAAAACCTGGCCCCTATTTAATTTTTGGATGATGGATCTATTTACATCAAATTGGGGCCGCGGGCCCCAAATTTGTCCAAATTCTTTTTTTGAAGAAAGCCTATGGACCAACATTTTTTTTTCGTTTGCAAGATTCCGTTGTGGCCACTTACAGAACTTCCCTTTAATTTATTACCGAATCCATGTTTGACAATAATGCTCGTTTGTCAATTTTTTGCCAAAAATAAAATCTCTACTCTAGACTCCTGAAATGAGAGGGTCAGAACAATGAGAGGGTGCCATTAAGACAAGGATCCACTTTCCCTAAATACCTTGTGCAACCAAAATATTGAAATACCGATACTATGCGGTCGTTGCATATGCATCCTTAATATGTGAAATTTCCAAGGCACCACGGCCTTGGTGTAGTGGTTTGAGTCATGGCACACTGGTGAGGTGGTTGTGAGTTCAAATCCCCATGCCGGCATGGTGCCTACCACCATAGTCCACCCAACTATGGTGGGGGGTCTTGAGACCTCGTTGTATGGGTACCCAAAAAGCCCTTGGGGGGATGACATGTCGGTTGTCTTTAAGGCACTTAGGGGCTGTTTACATCTAGATGGTTTGGGCTGGAGCCCAAAGAAATCCCGAGTTGTGATTGGAGTAAAGAATTGGTACCCCGGAAACGGGTTTACATCAATCAAAATATGGGATGTGGCCCAAAGTGTTTTCCGTGGATGAGAAACCTAGTTGGAATCCTACATGGCAGATTTGAATAGTGTTTTACGGAACTTAAGGAGACTTATTTCCTACAACCTCTAGGAGGTTGTATTTCCCGAAGTCCGGGAGAGTATTTTTCAAAACGAATTTCAGCCAATCATTTATAATATTTTACTACTGACATTTCCTGTTGACATTCACTGCTGAAATTTACTGCTGAAGTTAACATTTACCGCCGGCATTTACTGCTGAAATTTACTGTTAACATTTACTGCTGAAATTTCCAGGTGCAATTTACTGCTGAAATTTTCAGCTGCAATTTACTGCTGAAATTTACTGCTGAAATTTACTACTGAATTTTATTGCTGAAATTTACTGCTGAAATTTACTGCTAAAGTTACATTTCTGTTTTTGTAATTTAAATAATACAAATTTTCACTATGGGGTAGTTCTCAAAAGAGCCCATTTTCATATAACTACTTAAAAATTCAACCCAAGTACACAATGGGCCACAACCCTTCTATTCGGGTTTACACCTAATTTTTGGGCCACAACCCACTTAGAACTCCCTTGTTTGGTGGAAGGTACCCCGCTTACAATGGTTTCATCCTTCAAGCGGGGTACCACTTGTGTCTATAGGCTCCAACCCAAACCTTCAGGTGTAAACAGCCCCTTAGTATAGAAAAGTGTTTACCTTCAAAAGGGGGAAGTAGCTCTAGAGTCACTATCCTTTGTCCGGTGGCCATGGGATCAGTGAATAGATGAACAAACACTATATTCACGCCGGTCCCTTTAGGGTCAGAGTTCTTCTTCTTGTTGAAATTCCCATACAATGTAGCAAGTATGAGATCTCTGTGGTAGATGTTGTCATTTTCAAGATACTCAATGAGTCGGCTAAGATTTATATTGTTTGAAACTGAAGCAAAGTACTGGATAAACCCTTGAAGGAATGGGCCTTGTGCTTCACCAAAACCACCCCAAAACTGCCACTTTGACATGAGATATTATTAGACTTATTAAAAAGTCTTTTTACTTTTTTCAACCGTTGGATCTTCAAGCTAACTACTATGAGAAAGCACCTTAGAATGTTCGTAAAATTTGACTATACGATTTTAGGAATAAATGCATTTGAAGACTGCAAAATTATTTTTTTCTGCTATTCCTAGATTGGTTCATCATACTTTGACTCAAGATAATAGAATATTTTTCCATTAAACATTACATAAACTCAATGGATCAATGGTCTACCTTGTGTTGAGTCATTGCATGCCAAAAATCACAAGGAATGGAGGTGTTTACGATAAGAAAAATGGACCTGCAACGACTAGGGGTATAAAAAGTGGCTCTTTACTTATGAAAGCACCTATATTTTTTATATAGAGAATTAATTGTTGGATCTGAAATCCCAACGATGAATAGAATTATTATGAAATAATCTAAAAATAGAAAAAACAATTTTCAAAAAAGTAAAATCCTTAATTTCTATGCGTCGTTTAGTGAAAACAATGAATGTTGCCAAGAACTTTCCTTCACTACTACCCACTTCAAAAAAGTGCAATTGTCAACTCTACAGTAGCACTATTCATCTCTATAGTACCATGCCCAACTGCCAAAAGAGTTGAGCTTTTTGTGTTTGAAGCACCACAACTTTTTCTCTATAAGTCTAAAAAATGAAGGAAAAAATTCCACGCAAAGATAACTCATATTTCTATTTTCACTAAAAATTTGAAGAAGTTATCTTTCAAAATAGATTTTTAGGAACCTGCCCAAAATCGATTTGTTCCTCGTGAGGACAAATTGTCCTTTAGGGGTTAAAAATTGGAAGTAGTTTGGATGTTTTTTTTCTAGGCATGTCTTCTTTTTGAGTGTCAACACAGTCCACTTCACAGATGCTTCAGTTACATCTTCACAGGACAGAGGACAGAGGACAGATCAATTGGAAGTCCAGATTTCAGGCTAGGTGTAGTGTATGCTTTGTGTGTGTTGTGGTGCTACACATGCCAGTTTACTTGACCATGAACGAATATGTAGTGATGCTCATCATCAGGGCACAGTTGTCACATTGAGACATATTTTTAACGGAAGAATACAACATTTTTGCCGCTCTAATATGAACATTAGCGGCTACAAGTTTGTAGTTTTCACACAATCTGATCAATTATATGGAAATTAGCCGTATTAGCCGGTTGAGTATACAATCTGCCTACAGTGACTAGTACCGTCAACTCCAAGTCTTTCCCGAAAGCTACAAAAAACTGACCTCATCATCGCTGGACATGATTCATGAACTATGCGAAAACGTGACAGACAAAGACTCTTGTATGGTAGAGTCTGTTGTTTGTGAGGATTCTTCTGACGTGTAGAGTCCCAAGGGCTTGGTCCTGGGTAGTACCGGCATAAATTTGACCACGTGATCAACATTGCCAGTATCATCAATCTGTTGCAAAATTTGCACCACCTGCTCCATGGTCGGCCTATCCTTTGGATTGGGAAGGCAGCAAAGGAGTCCAAGGTGCAGGAGATTCTTAATCAGCTTCTCCACTTCGACTTCAACATCATCGTCTTCAGCTTTAAGAATATTGGGCGTGTTGTAGTGGTTACAAACGTGAGAGTCATGTGATGTACTAAGCTGGGTCTCATTTGAAGTCCGAAGCAACCGTTGGTCAGCAACTCTGAGGAGTGTGTCAGCTTCTTGAGCACGCCAAACTGTGGATAACAATACAATGTCCTCAGGTTCTGGTGCCTGCAGATCAAGAGGTTTCCTTCCGCATACGACTTCGAGCACCAAAATGCCGAAGCTGTAAACATCAGATTCTTTTGTTGCTTTTCCAGTGTACGGCATCTCCGGCGCCATGTAACCGAGAGTACCTGCTGCCATGGTTGTCCTGTCGTTCTTTTGGTGATCCATCAAGCGCGCAAGTCCGAAATCTCCAAGGTGTGCTTTGAAATCTGCATCCAACAGCACATTGCTTGATTTCACATCTCTGTGTAGAACACATTGAAGGCAATGTGTGTGCAAGTACTCAAGAGCAGTCGCCACTTCCTTAAGAATGCGATGTCGCAGTTTCCATGAAAGAATTGACCTTGGTTCACAACGGTCACCACTCTTGTAAAGCCATTCGTTGAGGCTTCCGTTCGGCATGTATTCATAAACCAACAACAACCGGTCTTTCTCATGAAACCATCCTTGCAACTGCACCACATTTCGATGCCGAATCAAGCCGAGACTAGAGATTTCCGCGTGGAACGATGTTTCCGCATGTTTCGCCTCGTAATGGATACGTTTCACAGCCAGCTTAGTATCCCCAAATGAAGCCCTGTAAACAGTTCCAAATCCGCCTCTTCCAATTATTTCACTTTCGCTGAAGTTCTTGGTTGCTCTGAGCAGCTCTCTGTATGAGAAAACGGAAGAATTCAGTGCGGCATAACCCCTTCCTCTCTCTTTCCAATGCTTTCGAAGCCACAAAGAGAGGACACCAAGAACTGTAAGAGCTGCAATCCCGCCGCTAACTCCAAAAACAGGCGCAACCCAATAGTTTCCTGATGCCATCTCGTGTTCAACGTTGGTAATTGAGAAGGTCCATGATGAGACTTCGTGAGCCTCTATGTGGTTTTCGGCAGAGCTTCCGTAAATCCCAATGATAATGGACTCACCTATATCCGGTGGTAATTCAAAGTTTGGATACACAAACAAAGGCTCGAGAGGCTTTCCTTCATGAGGATATGATCCATTCAGAAGCCGCACTTCAATTATTGAGCGTTCCGCAGAATAATCAATCCAAGCTGTGAAACTCCCTCCATTTGTAAGATATGAGCAGTGAGTCCTGTTACCACAAAGATTGTACGTAGATCCAGGCCGATACACAGGCCTGTCTCTGTAATCATCTATTCCAACGAAATTGTTGCTAACTTGGCCCTTCTTGTCATTGTAGTCGGTCTTGAAGTCCACCGCGAAGGATGACTTCTCATCCAGAAGCAAGCTGCAAGGCCCAGGCTTCTCTGCCCAGAATAGCACCCAAGCTTTCTCATTATTGGTGGCCATCGCAAAACCCAGGTTTGATCTCGAGTCCGTAGTCGTGGTATTAAGATCATCCCAAACCAGCTGCTGTGGTGGAGTTGTGGACTTGAACGTGAAAGAGGTGTTGAAAGAAGCAAATTTCCCTGCCGCAATGTTCTGAATCCTCACATTGCGTCCATACAGCAGCAATCCACAAGACCCTGTTGAAGTGGCAACCGAGTTGACATTCACGACGTAGGAATGATTCTCTTCGTTGTATTGGGCGTCCCCATGAGCCGTGACGGTACTGTCATTGTCGAAGAACTGTGATAAGCTAAACAGAGTGGTTTCACCTCTCACCAAGACAGGAAAGCACAGAAGACAAAGTCTCACTACAATAGAAAACGTGGATCTTTGAAGGGAGGGTAACAACTGAAAGCGCAAACCCTGTCGACCTTGCTTACCCGTCCTCTCCATGGCTTCTCTCGTTCGAAAGACCTTCTTTCAACTGTGTTTCTCAATCAAAAAGGAATCAAGATAAATACAGGTTTTAAAAATAGATCTACTGGTGGTTCAGACCTCAAAGGAATGGCTATGAGGAGAACTTGTCTTTTGTAGAGGTGCTTCTGATATGGACTTGACAATGCACTGGAGACTTATAGCGAAGCTCGTACTCCTCTTCTTTGGGTGTTTCTATGGTGGAACATGATTCATTTGGACTTGTTAAGGACCAGGAAGAAGTTTGGAGGTCATGTTCAAGATTTGCAGCTCATCATGGCATGACATACATGTAGTGGCATGACACCATGACACTGTGTTTGAAGTGGTTTGTGGTTGAGATGGAACCTATCTCATGATGCACGACATACTTTTTGGGGTAATGCATGACAATGTACGTTATGGTGTGATGCATGACATTTGTTAAGGTGACGTATATGTACTTCTAGATCCTCAGGAAGCTTCATGTGATCAGCTGGTTTTCATTAGAACAGTGAGGTGTCATTCAAATTGACGTTTTTGCAATTCTAGGGATAGTGTCCACTTTGTCCCAACCTCTTACGCTATCTTGAGGGCTGAAGAATTGTTATTTCATCATGAAATTTTTGGCACAAGATCATCTCTATGTTGACAACATGTATGCCCAATTTCAAGGTCAGGAGATGAATACAAAAAAAGATACTTAAGATTTAGCAACATGGGGTAGCTATGAGAAAAGTTTCACAGCTGCCAATTCTGACATCCTCCCAAGGCTTGAATTTTTTTTTTACTTGTTTATAGGAGCTGTCTTTCTAATGAAATTTGTTATATGAGGGTTTTGAACTTTAACTAGTCTCAAGTATCCATTTATGTTAACAAAGGCAGGCTATGCGATGACTTTCCCTCTTTGTATGGAAAGCACTCAAAGTAGCCTTGAAAAGCAACCCACAGTGGAAGAGACACACACTCATCATGTTAATCCTTTATGTGGGTCATTTTGGCACAAGAACCTTTGTAGCAAGCACTACAAGCCAGGTCGAAGGAAAAAGATAGACCATGACTTAGAGGTGGAGGAAGATGGGCATGTACTGAGACCATTGCCACAACAATTGGTGCAAGCATTGGCGAGCTACAGTGATGTCCGTGAAATGAGTTCATAGAGTTTTGTGCTGAAATTTATCCAATGGTAGATGTCATTCTGCATTATCTAAAACACTCATAGATTCTCATAGGCCAAAAAAGCTCATTGGCCTTAAAGGGCTAAACTGCCATGATTGTTGGATAACTAGAGAAAGATGCACATGAAGGTTTAGCACTCAAGGCAAAACATGTACTTCACCTTTTAAGGACAATGGCTAAATGTGGTCCTTACGTGTCGTAGATTTGATCAACATGATCTATGATATGTGAGGACCTGATTTGGCCATCATCCTTAAAAGGTTAACTTTCCTCACTATAATTATACCTTGAACCATGATTTTGTAATGGGTCTCTAACCATAGAGAGCCACAATCCTCGATGAATGCACGATTTGTTGGTGTGTGCAACATCAAGATTAGGAACCACCCTACAGAGGCTGTGGATGGCTTGACCTTTTTGAGATAGAAGATTAGTAAACTAGAATTCACACAAGATTATGGATTTATGAGTTCCACTTAAGAATGTGATTTCTAGGATTTCAGCAGAAGAATTTTAAGAGATACATTGAAGTTATTGTAAGATCTTGTATATGTTTTATGTATTGTACATATAATTTTTTTGCGTACCCGTAAATTAAAAAAATTGCTCATATTAAGAAAATTATATGCATGGAAAATCACAATATTTGTATAGAATGAAAACTCTCTTTTTGGACAAATAACATCAGTTGTGCATAGGGTGCTTTTGGTCGTGAGATTTTGCGAGGCCGGCGTTCTGAGACTATTCTATCATGAGGGGCCATCCAAAAGAATGGAGACCTTTTGGGGCTAGGCATTATGGTACTATTCATCTGCCCATTCAATATTGGTGACACTCCATGCTTATCTTGGTTTCGACAATTTGAATTACGGATACTATTTGGATCAATAATTTGTGAAGAAAATTTGTTTGTTTGGGCACAGTACGAGGCTCCAGCATTGTACAATAGGGTGACATTCAAATTGGTTGTTTAGTAGTTCGAGGGATAGTGTCCTACACTGCTGCCAACTTTGACACCCTCCCCAAAGCTGAGAAATTGTTATTTTACCATGAAAATTTGGGGACAACATCATCTTTATGTTGAAAACATGCATACCAAATTTCAAGTCCAGGAGACTTATACAAAAAAACTTATGCAAGATCTACCAACATGGGATAGCTGTGAGAAAAGTGTCACAGCTGCCAACTTTGACACCCTCCCAAGAATTGAGGAAATTTTTTTTGCCCATGAAATTTTTGGAGCAAAAACATTTTTATGTTGTTTGCATGTGTGGAAAATTTCAAGTCCAAAAGACCCATACAAAAAATAATATTCCAAATCTACCAACATGTGTAGTTTTGAGAAACAAAGGGGAAAACCATTTTACTGCTTCCAACTTTGACGCCCTCCTTAGGATTGAGTTTTTGTTGATACATAGTGAAATTTTTGGCACAAGATCATCTCTACGCTGGTAACATGTGGGATAAATTTCAAAGCCAAAAGACATACATGAAAAAAGTTATTCCATATCTATCAACATGTGTAACTATGATAAACAATTTGAAGGTCATATTGAAAATGTCAAAATATCTTTGACACCTCATGCTTTTTCATTGAACTCAATCATGTGAGTAAGCCACCAAACATAAATGCTTCTCAAAAAGATCAATAACATCTAAATGAAGAAGTGAAGAGGTGTTCCATGCAGAAGAATCCACTTGGCCATAAAGTGTGCATTAGACACATAACAAAAATTTTCTTCTAAATATCTATTGAACACTATGTAAAGGGAATGGTGTGTGTGATTTGTGATAGACTGAATGTTGAGACAATCCTCAAAACAGAGAGTGTTGTATTGTGGGATGCATGAGTGTTGATTAACATTGGGCATACATGATGAGTGATTAAGAGCAAAACGATTTTTCATGCATGCATATGGGCTTGTGTTTTGGCGACCCTTCTCTCTCCTCTCTGCTCTAGCGCCTTGGCTCCCTTCTCTCCCCCTTGCTCTGCTCCAGCCTTGTTCTCCTTCCTCTGCCAATTGTCACGTGTCAATCCTACAACCCCCTTTGCTCTGCTCTAGCCCCTTGGCCCCCTTCTCTCCCCCTTGCTCTGCTCTAACCCCTACTCTACTGCTGTAGCTAGCATCACGCACTCTATAAGTTTATGATGGCAATTTCAGATGAAATTCGTGCTCGCATCATAGGTTTGAGTGAGGGAGGATTTACAGAAGTTCAAATTGCAGCTACTATTGGAGTTCCTGATTTCCACTCTAGAAAACTATGACCAACTCTCTCAAATACAATGGCACG
The DNA here is from genome assembly GCA_963971425.1 of Bryoerythrophyllum caledonicum. NCBI lineage: Eukaryota > Viridiplantae > Streptophyta > Bryopsida > Pottiales > Pottiaceae > Bryoerythrophyllum > Bryoerythrophyllum caledonicum. Next base: position 25,700,395 of record OZ020518.1, read on the forward strand.
AAGCATGCCAAACTCTAGACCTATTCATCAACAACATTTCCAACACACTTGAACAAACTTGCAAAGCTCCACCCATACCACAAATGACAAACCGGATATCTCAACAAGGCGGTTATCTACCCCAGAAACTCTCTAAAACATGGAAACAACACCTAGCCACATACCACATATTTCAAAAAAGTATCCAAATTGTAAAAAATAATCCCCAATGACGTAATTATCCTATCTATAATGAAATACTCAATATCCAACACACCCAAATCCCACCACCATCTCCCCCTCATTTACCCCATGATACTTGGATAAATAACATTGCAGTAATCGCAAAAAAAGCCAACAAACAAGCCCGAAAAATAACTACAAAATATGCCAAAGAAAATATGAGAAAAACCATTGCAAAATACAGACAACTATACGAAATTAGCCCTAACAAACCAAATTGAAGAATCTTCAAAAACACTGAATCACCACTTTTAGACTGCATCACTGACCTATACAATAATATTTTAACTAGCCCCGAAGACGTTGCAAATGAAATATTAAATCAGCAAACAAAAAACAATAGACCTACCGTACTTATATGTAACTATTTACCAAGACACCCACCTACATGTACATGTGCAGTGACGCAATACCCATGGCATGACCTTAACGGCTTCAATATAGACAAACGTGGCGAACCACAGATCCCGCTACACACTTGCTTTAATCAAGCCACATACGATATATGCCTCAAAAATCTAAGAAACGATTAAGCGCCACGGTCAGATTGCATTCTAAACTCCATACTAAATCTAATGCCTCCGAGATTCCATGAACTTCTCTCTATCCTTCTCTCACTCCTACAAGCAAAAATAAATCCCCACCTCATGGAAAACTAGTACTACAATATTATCACATACAAAAACCAACCCCTCAATGCTTCCAAACCATAGACCAATTGCCTTAGCCAACACTATCTATAAACTCCCGCAAGCACATCTACATCCATATTATCCTCATGGAGAAAAACACCAAATCTTACATGGCGACCAAAAAGGCTTTTGTGCGGAAAGAAGTAATGCTAGACAACTCCAAACCATAATAGCCGCACTACAAATCCAACTCAATAAAATTGACAAATTTTGCAATTGGTCTGGTATGGATGTCAGCACCCAATAATGTGCAACCACGGGATGTCCAAATAAATCCAAAATGAATCCCACTGCATTCAAAGCACTTATGCAAATCGCCAACATAAAATATTGTATCCAATCCATTCCTACACTACATCAAAATGAAACATACGTGCATCTAGGTACAAACCTTGTCCCCTCACTAAGATGGAAGATACAAATTCACACCACCACCACAAAATTTACTAAACAATGCAAAGAACTAATAACATGCCTAGCCACTATGAAAGAAAAAAATAAAATGGTAGACATAGTGCTTAGACCTAGAGTAGCATATAGTTTCTACGCAGTCCCATACTCTATGCCCGCTATCAAAAAATTAGACAAAAAAATCATAGCCATACAAAAATCCATTTGTGGCCTCCTAAATGTATGTCAAATGTCATAACCCAACTCCCACAAAATCTATTTGGATTACAAGCATTTTCCCTACAATGCTTACCTCCGATGTATATGGGAACAACTTCAAAACGCACTCAACAACAAAGGTAGACTTCAAAAGATTTATAAATGGCTCACCCACTCTATCCTTGCCAAATATGGTGGTGCTAAAAATATCCCTGGAATTACCAAGCCGATTGCATTACATCACCAATCACACGAACATTTCTCTACTAAAGCATAAGCAAAAGTTTACCTTAAAAGCACACTCACGGATTATAGAACCTTCACCTTTAAAGCAACTGTGGCTTCAAAAAACCCAAACAACACAAGAATTAACCAACAACTCTCCCAAAAAATTTACAAAAACTTTTTCCCGTAAACATTACAAACTTCAAACAAATTACATTACCAAATGGAACACACATTATGAATCACAATGACTTCAAAACATTCCATTCTACACCATCCAAACTAGTAAAAAGCGCTCTTAACCCCTAAATTTCTTTGACAATTTCACACCAAAAACACTTCAAAATTGCTCGTTTTAGTGCAATGAGTAAGGACGAAAAAAAAACTTTTACTTATAATTTTAACCGTAGGATCTCAATTAAGACTTGTTAAGTAACTTACATAGAAAAATTCATAAAATTTGACCACACGGATTGTAATATTATAGTGTTTGAAGTAGTGAAAAGGGTCCATTTTCTTCCCTACGTTTAGTGGATTAGCAGACTTTTACTTCACTTGGTGTCAAATTTTTGCACTACACAAGGTCTAAAGTCATTACTATCATGTTAAGCATGATATTAGCTCCTTGCACTCGAATTTTTGGAGATAGAAAAAAGATGTAGCATATTCAAAAGAATTGTGGAAGGAGTGGAGGTTCAAAAATTGTCAATTTGCGTTATATTTTTTTGTGAACTTAGTATGTAATAGAATGAGAATTTGAATGGTCAATAAGAAGGTTTACATCACATAATTCTGCGAAAAAAATAAAAAATAAAAAATATGGTGATCTTGAAGATTTATGTGAAAAAAAAGAAGTTTTTTTGGTGCCTTGCCCGACGATGTGCGATAATGTGTGAAAATGTTTGACTTGAATTTATATGCCTTTTTGCACTAAAGACAAGAGATTTTTTTGACAATATGAAAGGAAATAGTACTATTAGCTGATATTGAAAATCTCACATTCAATAGGGTGTCCTAGCAAAAGTTTTGGAGTTGTCCGACTTGCCCGCTCTCCCCATTTGAGCTTCAAAATCCTATAGCTTTTTCATTAAATGTCGGATTTAGGAAAAAATTGAACTTACACAAATTTTTTTAATAATGTCCATCTACATTACAAATTTTAAAGAAAATTGTTATAAAATGACACCCTAGAAACCTGCCCAAACCTTCTAGAGTCCCTAAGAGGACTCTTGGAAATTTAGGGGTTAATATTTATCAACAACATATTGCTACCCCCATGCCCTAATACATGCACATTACCATGTTCTACACATCCAAACTCCTACACACTTAGAGACGCATATGTCACCACCAATAACTACATCCATCCCAAAAACAACCTCCCACCAACTCACCCCCGCAACCCACCGCACCCATCCCAACTTCCTCCCCCCGAAACACACATTCTTAAAAACCCGCCCACATGTCCCATAAATCTCATTATTGACCATAAACATAGAAAACATATTGACTCAAACAAAATTATTAAAAATGATATCAAATATTCATGCCAATGGCAACACAATAGCAATACCTACAACAAATGGTTACCCCAAAGGAACCTCTTCTCATGGCATGACCAAAACACCTCCATCCACAACTCTGCACAATTAACACAATACTATCAAAACACCGAAAATAAATTCTACTCAAAAATCATACAAGCACACCACCTCCAAGAACAATTTCATGACTCAAGATCCATTACCCCACCCATGATCATTTCTCTTCTCAACATCCACACAACCAAATGTAACCTCAAAAAAGATATTCTCACATCAAACAACACAATAAAAATTAATAAATATCATGCACATATATACGAAGACAATAGGAGACATCTTATCACTACTTCCGTCACCAGATTCCAATGGCTATGGAATCAATACCATAACAAATTACAAACTGCCACAAACATAGAGCCAATAACTCGACCATTTAAAACTAAAATAGTTTGATTATACCAAAGATGTAAACATCGCATCCAAAAAAATGACCCCCTTAAACTCATACAATATACAATACCCATGTCTTTCCCAAACTGACTAATCTCATTCTTCAACATCCAGCACTTGTATTTCTCATCCCTCGTCACATGCCCCATCCAACTTACTAAATTCCACTCACCCTTTGAAAGAGACAAAATCTTTGGCTCACAAGGAAACGCCTTTGACCACAAATGGATTGGAAACGGTATTGCACACCCCCATAATATAGAAGAAACACAATAAGCAATACATTGGGCAACACTTGCGCCCAAAAATGATCCAAAATATTCTTTCATTCTTATCATCACATCAGACAATAACTGGTACCAAGAACTTGGGGAATGCTATCTTGCGAGCAGTGAGCGGTGAGCGGTGAGCAGTGAGACGTGAGCGGTGAGCGGTAAGGGGTAAAAACTTTATAGTGCATTTACTTCAAAAATGTAAGTGAAAGTAAAATAAAATGGACCTCAAATTCTATAATATAAGGATTAATTTGTTATCCTGAAGAGAAATATAATAATATATCTGAAATGACTCAAAAAGAAGCGGTAAGAGGGTAACCTATATCCGTAGACGTTGTCCGTTGTGGGAAGCCCCAAAAATATAATCAGAATTTAACTATTAGTTGACTCCCGGCAAAACTCCTATCATATCCGTTAAGATAAGTGGTTCTCGGAGGATTATCAAAGATATAGGTTGCAAATCAAAATTATCTAGGAAGAGGAGTTACAATAACTATCCGACGATGAAAGGAAAATGTCTGACTCCTCTATTGCCTCAAGATCAAGAAATTCGAGAAAACTAAAACCTGAACTATAGGAAGTGGATGCAGACGAAGGGGAATCTACAATTGCCATCTGATTTGCAGCTTGGCCCGCATACGAAGGGACCAAGAAATCCCTTTCCGGTGAAGCTGCTAACTCCATCAAACTAAAACAAAATGCGAGAGCATAAATTAATATGAGGGAATATAGAAACAACTGAAGTAAAATTTAATGTTGTGACTTACTTACTTAAGCGGTTTCTCTTGGTGATCTTGCGGATTGGGGGATCTTCATCAATGGTAAGGTCCACGGTGGTGGACTGAACGGGAGTGGATCTCGGAGGCTTGGGCATAAATAGTGGCTTCAACACCGCCTCGAATACAACCTTATCGGATTCGAAGCCCACGAAATGCCGACCAGCAGCGCGGCACGCGCAAAGGGAGTTACCTGATGGATCAGAGAAAATGAGAATTGTTGATTCAAAGGATTAAAGAGAAGCTGAAGAACTAAATAAGAGGCTAACAGATGGTTTAGGGATACCTGTAGATGCAGTTGCATCAAAGATTACAGCGCCGGGCTTCGTGAGCGACTCAAATAGCATCTGGAAAAATATGATGCCCTTCTCTCGTCCAGCCCTCCAAGGAACATTACCGCGCATAGACTGAGAAGAGAAGTCGTTGTGATTGAGAAGGACGTCAGTCTCTTCAACTCCCCAACCAGTCTTTGACAGCTGAGCATTCACAATGTATGTGAAAGACTCCTTTGGTAACGCGTTCCTCACGTAGAGGAGGATACAAAATTGGTGGGTCTGAATTAGAAAAGACATGGCAAATTATCGGAATTAGTTGGAGTGTAAAAGAAATATGTAGCAATGTCATTGAGAAATATTCACTAACCTTTTTTGATGGATCAGATGGCAATGCTAACGGTAATTCGTTAACACCCCACCACTCGCGAAGTAACTTGAAATCGTAGGCTGCAGCGTATGACCGAACGTCGAGACGGATCTGCACGAACTCAGGGATGATAACCATAATGCATCCGAGTTCATGAAGAAACGAATCAGCAAATTCAAAGAGGGCCTCAACAACTGGTTCAGCATAGACATTCCAAGATGGAATGTCTTTAGGATCCCGCAAAATTGATGAAACCTAGAGGCCTTCCGGGATGTCCCCAAGAATGAGGTCAAAACCACGGTGGGGACAAATTGCGCTGCGGGAAGTGGTCGAAGTGGGAGGACACACCTGCAAGAACAACAAGAACTGATGTTATATAGATTGAGTATTTAGGAAGAGAATCATTGTCAGACGCAATTAAGGCAGAAAAAGATGGAAAGCAAAACAAATGGTACCAGAAAACATGGCGAGACTTCACCTTCAGCATGAACTCATTCAGTTGAACCATGCAGGGGTGGTCTTTTCCACCATTCATCATATCCTGGATAGAAGAGAGCTCCATTTTGATTCCCATCTTTGGAGCTGACGCGCTCGGTGGAGAGAAGGCGTCATGAAAGGTCTTCCTTTTCACCACATGAGAAGGTTGATGCGGAGGGGAGCCCGGAATCTCTGGAGACGGTAGAACATCTGGAATGCTCTTAGCGACCACTGGAGCAGAGTCAGCCGTGGCGACAGCTGAGGGAATGACGACTTCAACTTCAGAGTCGCGAGATGTAGAACCTCGAGCCTTCTTTGTGGCCGCTTTTCCCTTACACTTTGCTCTAGTTTGCACAGCAGCAGCTTGTGCATTCGTCTCCACCCCAATCAGCTCTGGCTGAATGGAATCGCGCAATGAAATGTCAAAGTGAGGCAGTTTCTGGACAAGGCAATCCAAATACCATCCGCAACGCTCCCAGTGTTGAGGACCCCAATCAATCTTGATTCCCTCTGATATCATGGTTGAGAGGCTCTTGGGATCAAGGTAGGATGCAAAAAATGGGGTGTTGCGGGTCGCGGCCCTTGCCGGCATCAGAATGAACTTGAAATACCTGTATAAGGTACGCCTCAAAGCCGATGGAAACCCACACTGATCCGCAGGTTTATAGTTCTTGTGAACACCCTTGTCCACGTTGAACTCCCGATAAAATGCTGTATTCCATAGCTGAATCCGCATTTCCTCAACGTAGTCCGAAATTTGCGTGAATTGATCGCCATTATCGGGGTCGTAGTTCACTTCGACACCAATATCCAGCAACAAGCCATCCAACAACTACTTAGCTTCAGTAGACAGCTACGATAAAGATTCAACGTATTAGAAACTAAAACAGAGAAAACATACTTCAGTTTCTCAGCTTCAGTAGACAACTGCGATAAAGATTCAACTTTTTAGACTGGAAACTTTTATAAGTTAAACAAAGAAAACAAAGTAAATTTATAGAGGGTATCTGAGCCTACCACGTTGCTCAGTGAAGCCAATCAAGGAACTCACTGTCTGGAAACTTCGTCTTTGGAAACTTGAGAGATTCACGAAGATTTCCATCTCTATTCCAACGCTGGAGCCATTTCACTTTCATCACAGGATCCATGGCAGATGTCGCGAGCATACTTAGCTTCTCCTGGGTCATCTCTGCGTCGTCTTCATGAGCCTCGTAATGAAGCTTCACTTGACTAAGGAATGCTAGAGTATGCTTGGGATCTGCAATTGGAAGTTGTTTTCGCAGCTCTAAAAGAGTGGAGCCCTTCATCTTCTCAACTGCTTTTCTCACAAAATCGTGAGCATTACTTGAAGCCCATTCCTTGGGATCCGGAAATCTCTCGGCAAACTTCCTCTGCGCCAGCGTAGCTGCTTCTCCAATCTCTTGCTGTGAATACACGATAAAGTTGTCAAGCACAACTCAAGACAGTTCAGAGAAATCAAATGAAGTGCTCAGACACACTAAACAATTTGCATTTGGAAAAGGAAGTATGCCGCTGCCGGCACACCATTTGCTTCATCAGTGTCCGAATTCAAAGTCCTATATCTAGGCAATCTTTGTTCACAAGTATGGCCTGATCTAAGTCTAATGGGACTTTAAAGAAAGGTTTGGAGAATGATTCAGGTTTGTAAAGTATCACACAAACACATGATTGAGTTCTTGATTTACAGCAAGGTCTTATTATTCGATTCGCATCTTTGAAGATGTGCAATGCTGTGGGGGTGTGCCGCCAGCGGCACAGCTCCCATCGTTCATTCCTTGGCACCTTTTAAGAACCAAGGTGTGAGCGATGGGAGGTGTGCCGCTAGCGACACACCCCCATAGCGTCGCGCAATCACTCATAAACACGACGCTACGGGGGTAGGCCGCCAGCGGCACACCTCCCATCGCTCACACTTTGGCACCTTTTAAGAACCAAGGTGTGAGCGATGGGAGGTGTGTCGTTGGCGGCACACCCCCATAGCGTCGCGCAATCACTCATAAGCACGACGTTGCGGGGGTGTGCCGCCAGCGGCACACCTCCCATTGCTCATACCTTGGCACCTTTAAATGGGCATAACTCACTCAAAAATAGCCCAAATTAAGCGTTTGAGGTATGTTTTGAAATCTAAATTTTTTGTAAATGCCAAAAAACATATTGCACGCTTAATTTGGACTATTTTTGAGTGAGATATGGCCATTTTAAGAACCAAGGTGTGAGCGATGGGAGGTGTGCGGCTGGCGACACACCCCCATAGCGTCGTGCAATCACTCATAAGCACGACGCTACGGGGGTGTGCCGCCAGCGGCACACCTCCCATCGCTCATACCTTAGCACCTTTTAGGAACCAAGGTTTGAGCGATGGGAGGTGTGCCGCTGGCCGCACACCCCTATAGCGTCGCGCAATCACTCATAAGCACGACGCTGTTGAGGTGTGCTGCTGGCGGCACACCCCCACAGAGTCGCGCAATCACTCATTAGCACGACTCTATGGGGGTGTACGGCCAGCGGCACACCTCCCATCGCTCACACATTGGTTCCTAAAAGGTGCCAAGGTGTGAGCGTTGGGAGGTGTGCCGCTGGCCGCACGCCCCCACAGTATTACGCATCCCCTCCTATGCGCAACGAACTCCTATTTACTGACAGAATGAAACTCTCAAAATCCAATTTGATGTGACTGAAGAAATTTAGACTCAACAAGTGAATTAAGGGACATATCTGATAGAGGACAGAGTTCAATGAATTCAGCGTGAGCGTGTACCACATTGTTTTCGCAGAGTTTTGCTTTGCTTTAGCTTCATCATTTCCGCCTTCGACACCAGTTTCTCGAAATATTTCAAAGGCTGCCCTGCCATGCCTTGAATTTGGTAGAGCTTGTGAACAAGATTTGTTGTCACGAAAGATTTTTAGTTTCGCCTACATAGGTAGATCATTAAACCATTTAAACAAATTTTTCATTTGATGCAGAAGATTAAGTTGTTTGCACACAAAGAAATCTCACTAGTTTACTTGATGCAACACAGAAAGTAGGATTAGAACGCAACCATTGACATTCAGGAGAATGGACTCCACCACATAATGCCAATTGGGGTCATCACCATGGTCCCGGTTTATCACTGGCAGCCAAGCCTGCAGCCGATGGTTGCCATCCCAGACATGAAACATCTTCTTCGAAAAGACTCTGAGGTCAGGATCCGCATTCAACCTCAATTCAAATGCGTCGTTTGTAGCAATCCACGCTGGACTCCAACTATTCAAGGTATCCTCAGAGACATCTACAGTCTTCTCCTCGTGATTTTATGTCCCAACATAGAACACACTTGAACCTTCCATGTAGCCGTTATTTAGGAAATGCGAGCCCAACCCCATGACATCGTTCTTCAAGTGAAGACGAACTATGGGCAGCCCAATCATCCGACAAAGAGGAATGTCAAGCTTCGACTTCTCTTTGGGTTGAAATCGAAGACCATCCAAAAGAGCAGTCGTGTTCACTGTCTCTTTAAGTACAAGATCATCCATCTGCTTCTCCAAATCCGCGGCTGATAGTGGGCTTGATGCATTTCGTAATGGTCTTGAAACTTCAGCAACATCCTCGCTTTCTGCTCCATCGTCATTCAAATCCAACGCTTGGGCACTTTCTGCAAATACTGATTTATTAGTGATGAAATCACAAGTCCATTGAGAATAAGTTTCTTTTTAAAAATTACCTGATGGCTGCATAGCAAAATTCAAGGAGTTATGTGTCTCCATTTCAGTATCTGGTTCATCTTCGCGAACTGACACATTAGATTGGCTCTCCATTTCTACAAATGCAGTTGAGAGAACATTAGAGGGACAAGAATGGAACATAAATGACATCATCCGATAACTGGAGATAATTGTACAAAAAAATCCATCAAAACTTTAATAAGACACAGTATGATCAACAAAATCAGAAGAGATATTCTAACCAACTGAGAGAATGGAGCTCATTTCTCTAACTAACGAGCGAAAAAACATCGTGCATATTCCAACACATTCTGCATAAGGCGGAGCTAAACAACAACAAGACGATAGAGTGTCAACAACGATCTCAACAGGCCGAATCGAGTTACGGCTCGATAGAAGTACACATGTTTCTGACCACGCACTTCACAAAGCGAACATTATGTTCGCAACCTCAGTGCACGATTTCGATACTGGCTCCATAAAATTGGACTGGGTGAAGAAAGATGGATATGAATTATTAATCATAAATTGCAGGTTAAAATACCATGATGACTCAATCACCTGTAACACCTATAATCACTCTGAACCGAGAAGACGTGCACGAGAAGGCGTGGGCATCTCCGTCATCGGATCCACGAAGTCCGGCGACACGGATTCCGCACACGAAACCTCCCCGATCCCACAACACGAATTCCGCACTGACCCTTATACATTTGAAAAAGACCTTGCGCGGAAGGTGTGCTGCCGCCGGCACACCATCCACGAAATCCCTATCCCCACAGACAGAGAAACTGCCTTTGCAATGCAGACGACGCCAAAACCTACGGCGCCAATCTTTTCGGCGGCAAATCCTTCGGCGCCAAAACCTAAGGCGTTTCTCTAACCGACCTTCACTAACCGGAAACCCAACAGCAACCCTGAACTGGACAAAAAAGCAAGAAGGTGAGTTCATACCTCGGGATGGCGGAGCCGATGATGCTTCGCCACGGCCCATCGACGAGGGTCTGGCAACCACAGCCGCACGTCCTTCAATGTCTCCTGCACCCCCAAGGCAAAAAACGTATCCTTCACTGTCTCACATTGCAATGAAAACATAGTTGAAAAACCGAATCTAAATTGGCTGAAATGCCATCTTGCAATTTAGCGGAGACTGTCCACAACAAGTCGTTGTAGCAGTCAGGAAAACGTGGAAATGATTTATACGTTGCCACTGTCGATGACATGGTTCGGGCATTCATGCAAGTCGTGCCTTGCTATCAATACTCGAGAGGTAAGCGAGTAGGGCAAGGGCATGGGAAGGAAGAGCTTTAACTTTTGTGCTACTCATCGGATTGCTCAACGTTCGGGGAACTCAAAATCTCTTCATGAGGCTTTCTGTAATATGCCTAGAGCTGCTGAGTTTTGCACTCGCCCTCCGCATTTGGAAGGAGAGGAAGTCTTCTTGTCCCTGAAACGGAAGCCAAACCTTCCTCCCGGATCTGAGTTCGATTCTCATCGTCCAGACAAAATCAGCGTTTCACGTTCTAGAGTCTCGACAAGGGCGTCTTCACGAATTACTGTGGACCTTACTACTGACGATTGTGTGTATTCAACAGTTGCGGAAGCTCCAACGAACCTCGCCAGTACCCCTAGACCTGGAATTTCAACAAGGATAACCCATAATATGGGTGTGTTGGAGAATGCCTGTGACGAGAGCAAGTGGCATATTGCTAGGCTTCCGAGGACATCAACGAAAGACTGTTTTGCACAATAGGCTGGTACGAAGAAGAAGTGTACTGCTCGAATTGTATAGAACAACAAGAGTACTGCCGCACCGACTTACACTGGCATGATGAAGAACTATAAGAAGAAGCGGCTTGATAAGATGCAGTTTTTCTTCTGTAACGATGACATCAATCGCTGTGTGATGGGATCAAAGAGGGACTGAGTAATTTCTAAGCCAGCGGTCCCCGACGTTTGGCCGGTGAAATCTGGCACGTCCCTTACGAAGGCCGAGATTCTACGTCTTGGGAATGCAGGTTTTCGTCTCGCCGAACGTGTAATGCTCTCTCCCCGGAAGTTGTTCTCAATGTTTTTTTGACAATTTTTTTTCTCACTTTTTCTATCTTCACTTCTTTCCCTATTTTTTTCCACTTTCTTTTTCTCTTTTTTGTCACTTTTTTTTTTTTTTTTCTGAGTTTTTTTTTCACGTTTTTTTCCTCTCTTTTGTTTTTTTTCACTATTTTTTATCCCCGGGGTTGGAGTCGTTCCTGCAATTGCCCACTACCGGCTATCTCGTAAAGTAGAAGATTTTAAAACAAGGAATCAAACCCTAGACCTCATTCTTCTTGCTATCCGACATTTTCCCCCGGATAGTTTATGGTCGTCTCGGACCTTTGTTCAAGTATGGACCTCAAATACTTTTTGAAAGACCCTAAACCCTGTTACAGGTCCACGGTCATTTCCGTGAAATTGTCGAGCTCTTTTTTCGGTCACAAGGCTGTCTTGGAATCCTTATTTCAGATTATGTTTGGTAACATAATGTTCAGTTCCTGTAGTCTGATTACTATCGTATAGTAAAAAATTTACTTCCGTATAGTAAAAAATTTACTCTTGCATAGTAAAAAGTAACTTTCATATAGTAAAAAGTGATAATTTTCAAAAACTTTTTACCAACTTTTTTCTTACCGCTCACCGTTCACCGCTCATGCCTCACCGCTCACGTCGCACCGCTCACCGCTCATGCCTCACCGCTCACCGCTCACACCTCACCGCACGCAAGATAGCTTCGTCCCCAAAAACTTTAACCCACATTCAAGCCCATTCCCAGATTCTCACATCATTGCATTATTTGAAGCAGACTTGTTTCCATATGAAGAACCCACATTACCACCTGAACTAAGAAATAAACCAAAATTGAGCCATTCACCACACAAATATTATGCATGCACCACCAAAATACTGATATTGTAACCACTGAACAACTTACCACATTCACTTCTATAACAAACAATCTTAACATATACCAACTATATACAAAAGTAGCCCCACCTACACCTCTCCTCATCCCAGTAAACCACAACAAAAAATGGTCAAAACTTAAATATGTAAACACAAAACTACCTCACCTCACCACCTCTCCTCTCCACCTATTCAGACCACATTCCATTAAAATTTGCCCCTGCATATAGCTATTGCACAAATGATTCCTTCAAAGAACCAACAAAAGCCAGCCTGGGACATTGGCATAAAAAAAGTTGGATATGGCATATACAACCCAACTAAAGAAATAAAAATATCCAAAAGACTACATGGAATCCAAAATATCCTTAGAGCATAAATGATGGCCCTACATAAAACCCTCCAAATTATCACCACACAATACGCTAATGAACCGGCACAGATTGTATAAACATCTTATATATATTAAACACACAAATAACACACACTACCCTCCACAATAGCCACCCCGAGCAAGCCATGTTAACATCTATGGTTCAAATGCTACAAAATTGCACACAAATTACAACCCTTCATAAAGTTAGAGCACATGTCAATATAGAGGAAAACAAACAAGCGGATGAATTAGCTAAGGAAGGATTAGATAAATTCCATAGAAATGCCAAACACCTTCATGAACATGGCCATGCTACTCTACACTACTTCCAAAGAGATAGTTGGTCTTCTATGGAAGACACCCCGGACAAAGGCACCCTCAAATTTCTAGACAAACACCTCAAAAAGCAAGATCTGACTAATAACCTCAATTTAAATTTTAGAAAGTCTCCCTAACATAGACAAATGGACGGGTAACAACAACATTGATAATGAACTTTCAACAAAATTTTGGAAAAATCCCACAATTATAGACTCACAATAAAACATTTCTCATCAAATTTTGTACTGGACAATACATGGGAATGCCCACAAACAACTTTTCTTTGGAATAGAAAGATCCTTATCCATAACATGCTCAATATGCACTTTTACAAACCCAGACACATGGCTACATGTACTCCTCAAATGCCAAAACCATCACATACACTTTCTAATTCTCAAAAGACACAATAAATTGTATGGGAAATTTGAAAACTAACTGTATTCTCAAACAAATCCCGTTGCTTTGTACTTATGAATGCCAGAATCTTCAACAACAACCCACAAGAAAACACAGTCCCTACATGGCTACCGCCATACACATGTAGAACCCAAAGATGTCATTGCAATGCCAAATTTAAACTAGGCATATTCATCGTCAAAGGACTATCATATAAAGACCCCACCGGACCACATATACACAACCCTTACCATCTAATTTATCAAATTCAAATATTGTAGTGATAGATTTTTTCCAACAACAATTGAAAATAAAATTACTAAATACCAATCACTTATTAACGACATCGCAGCTCTTGGATGGAAAGTTGACCCCCTTATTGTCATCGCCGCTAGAGCTAGAGCTACTACCTTTATCCCCTCTATGAAAAATCATGAAAAAACATTCAATATCTCCATCAATCCAATTAAAAAGACATTCTCAAAAATTAACACCATTGCTATGCAACGCGCAATGTCCATACTTCTATACAAACAATAAATTGAAGATAACCAACCCTTACCAAAATGAAATGATACCCCCTAAAAAACTCTCAACCATTACATACCATCTCTTTGAAATGAGCCATGTGGCTTTGATTGGTCCTTGGTCCTTGGTCCTTAGTTATTGGTTAGTGGTTACTTGCTATTGGTTACACGGTGTCTACACTCAAGAGGGGAGAGTAGTTTCATACTACTAAACCTATGTTTGGTAGACATTGATTTAATGGTGGAACAAACAAACACCTTATTGATTCCAGCCTTTCAAAGACCGGAGTTCTTATTATTTGGTACCTCCTCATCAATTCTCCACCAAAGTCCAACACTAGAATCCCAATCCGTATAGTATTCTTGAGCATCTTCATAGTGTGAAGGTGGATGAAGAAATTAGATGAGCACAAGTTTGGACTCTAAGGGCTAGGGTTAGGATTAGACAACGCTTGTGCAATCTAAACATGATGCTTGTTCTCATTGCAAGGCCTTATTGAAACAAAAAAAAACCCAACAAAAGATCATGCGCACACCATAAAGAAGGTGGAGGACGTTTGTGTTGTTGGCCTACAAAATGGTCATCTTCATCATATTGTTTGCAAACCTTACCGTACTTTATAAACTCATCTTCTACCCCATGGTTGATATGCATTATTGGCCAAAATTCATTATGTAAGGATATTTTGTGTATCCATTGGTGGACTTGTAGCATTTTTTACACCAAGCCGGTATTGCATAAATGCTCATACCATATGCATCATTCACCGGTAGAATATTCTTACAATCATTGCTCACAGTGGCTAACAAATCTCAATATTATTATCTCATACCACTTTGGGAAGATGTCACATCACATAAGGCTTTGATGTGTCTGGATCTCCTCAAGGCCATAACAAATCTTCCTTCCAAATTCTCCTTCCACATTATTACAGTGCCACCTTCCCTAGGCAGCCAATCTTCATGGAGATAAAGCATTTCAAACTTCATTACCGGGCATCCACTTGAGTCAAGATAAAATTTGAATGGTTTGCTTTTGTATGACCTTGCAAAGATTTACTTTTGTTCGTAGTTCAATTGCCTATGAACTTCTTGAAGTCTAAAACCTCTTCAAATGAGGTGTGGGACTATAGGAGCTAATTCAATGTCTAAGAAGGACTTCATAAAGAGAGGAATGGTTGGAAAGCTCTCCTTTTTAACTGCTAAAGGACCCTTTGTATGTTTTGAGGACAAAAGTTTTCACTTTAAATGCAATCATGTTTCAATCCGTACAGTCAAGATTTACAATCATGCGTGGCATGCCTTCTTTCTTTTATTAATGGATAGTTCCTAGCATTAGGCAATGGCTCTCCACAAAATTTGACCTAACCTATGAACAATCCCAAGACCTCTACAACACAAATTTAGGGTCTGGGTGGTTTATTAGCTTTTAAAATTCTATATCAATTTGGCACCTTTGACATTAATTTTGTAAAACTACTTGTTGAGCTTGCTCACTAACTCTTCATCTTTCAACATTGTCTCTTTTGACATACAATGGAACTCCATAGTCCATTAGATTTAGATGAATGGTTTGGGTTGCTCCACCTTAGGGCCTAGGAATATTGATTGCCAAGATTGCTCTTACATTTCTATGGTACAAAAAAAGTGAGCGTGAAAATCTCATAGGCTCTACCCTACACAGTGCTCACTTTGGTACATAACTAAATCACAACGGAGAATGTCCAAAAAATTTGGAAAATTCATGAGATTTGTTTGAGATCTCAATAAATTTAGTCACACCAGTATTTTGGTGGAGGCGGGTGGGGTAAACCTTGTCCTCTATTTTATTTTGAAATGTGGGACCTATTTTAAGCAAATAAACGCCTCCCAAGGTAAAATGGGGCTATAGGTGCCAATTTAGTCAACAAAATCTTTCAAAAGCCTCTGGCCTCCTAAAATGAGAGGGTCAAAAAAATGATCCTGTGCCATGAAGACGAGGGCCCACCTCCCCAAAGAAGCTTGTGCGACCAAAATATTGGGATCCATTTGTCTGAATGATACCCATGTAATGCCAAGATGATACCCGGGTAATGCCTAAGTGATACCTATATAATACATAGGTGATACTCATTGTGTCCGAAACACTGCGATTTGGAAAATAAATACTTTAGCAAGTAGGTGCCAAAAGTGACCATCACGTACGGTAAACCCTAAATGCCGAAGTGTCCCCCCGAGGTGACTCTTTTGAATTGAGGGGTCAAATCTTACCCTCTCATTCACTTCTTTCTCTTGGAGAAGTCCTTCCACCAAAAGGTATGGGCACTTTCCTCAGAACTTTTCACAGCCCCACTCTGCAGAAATGATATTAATATATATTCTCCCATGGGCCATCATGGTATACAATCATCGCGGCTGCAGATAAAACTGCAGAGTAACTTACCAATCAGAGGCTTCATCCACACTCTTGCGTCCACACATCACAACGACAAACTCGGCCTCATTGGCCAATCTCTGCTGGACTTGACCTTTTTGTGCTTTTTGCATTCAATATTAAAATCCTCCACTCCTTTTACTTGTGTCAGAAAACAAAACAAAAAAATCCTCCACTCCTTTGTTACTCCCGAAGCTCCATCACTGCGCTAAAGTGGAATGATCCTGAGCACGCCAATGGAAGGGCAACCTCCATCGCAAGAATCAAATGTCCAAATTCAATCAGCCAGCCAGCCTAGCGTGATGTAGTATACAGTATTACATATATTGTGGCGGTTACAGCACTCTACCGAGCTATGCTACAGTAGCCTTTTGCTAGGGGTTAGTAGAGAATGAGTTGCTCAAGGTGTAAAAAGAACCTTCGTTTCAAATCTCTCCTTCGTACTAACCCATATTGTGAGCTAATCTTCTTCTTCTATTACCACGCCTTTTAGGCTATGCTAATTGTTCACTTAACCCTTTAGTTCCGAGATGGTTGTTTTTGGTTTGATTTTGGTGCTTTCCGAGGTAAAGCTCCTTCTCTGTAAGTTTGATGTCTGGCACTAGTTCATACACTTCAAATGAAAAAATTCTTGGGCGCATTGGTGCAAGTATTGGAGAGATACAATGATATCTATAAAGTAGGATCGACGTGAAATGCACCTTAAATACAAATACCATTGTGCATTATTATTGTGCATGATCTAGTACTTTTGTGCCTTGTAAAGACCTTTGGCATTAAAGGATAGAACATTTTTGTCCTGATGATAGAACATTTTTGTCCTTGTGGGTAGAAGTCTGGCGTAAGAAGTTATAACTACAATTAATATAGTGACGGAGCTCGTCATTCAGCACTGCCCATGTCGTCTCGAGAGTAGCGTGCATGCGTCGAGCTTGGAAGCAGCGTCGGGGGCCCTCCGCAAATGATGAACCCAACGTGGCGCTGTTCAATACACACTAGAATATTGGCCTATTGTCCCTAACGGAGCAACATAGCAGCTTTCTTTCTCTCTCCCGTCCCCATTCCGTCCCCGATCTCCCCAACCTCCAATAGAAAACGCGAGTCAAATTGGACTAATCACCACAGTAACAGCAGAAAACGAAACTT
Source organism: Bryoerythrophyllum caledonicum (assembly GCA_963971425.1). Taxonomy (NCBI): domain Eukaryota; kingdom Viridiplantae; phylum Streptophyta; class Bryopsida; order Pottiales; family Pottiaceae; genus Bryoerythrophyllum; species Bryoerythrophyllum caledonicum. Next base: position 25,718,155 of record OZ020518.1, read on the forward strand.
ACAAGTTTCAATCTATCCCCTCTGAGGTTTGATTTTCCAATTCACAGCTAGAATTGGGTTAGAGATCATGTTTTCAAATGTTAAAATTGAGCCCAATGTTTTCATCAAATCGTGTTTACTCACTCGCATACCATATGGTGTTGTCATTTTTGGCACCTACCTGCCGAAGTATTTATTTTTACAAATGACACTAATTTGGATATCACCAAAGTATTACATGGGCATCGCCTAGGCATTTCATGTGCATCACATAGACATTTGATGGGTATCACCTAAACAAATCTCTTGAATTTCCCAATATTTTGGGACACTCTCCATAGTGACCACTGATTTTGATACTCGACGGCCATGAGTAGGCCACGATCCGGGCAGCAGACGTAGGCGCATCACAGCTACAAAGCGGCCCAAGAAGTCGCTCCTGTCCATTCCGTAAACTTCTGTGTCATGCTGACCTTTCCTTTTCCAGCTACAAAACACACACTTACCTTTGCCACTCCATTCCATATCCTAACGCATCTTTACTCATTTTTAATACGAACAAGACATTCCCAAGCAGTTACCTTGCTCATTCCATCCATGAATGTTACGACAGTCCACATGCCAATTTGAAGTTTCCTCATTTTTTACGCATAATCTATCACAAACTAAAGTATTCGTGTTCCCGTGCCGTTGATGATTTTTGACTTTATGGATTTATGGCAGGAAGTGTCACATGCTAGGGAACTAACCCTTTAAGGCCTTGAGAGCCCAAACAAGGTCTATCTTGGGTGTATTCGGAGTAGGTTCGGCCTTAACCCCTAAGAGCCCAAGTGTACGTGGCACATACATTTTGGATTTTGGGCATGTACCTTTGAGTGGAAAAAATACTCCGATTCTTATGAAAATTTTACACTGCACTGTCCTTGATGAAATCTATGTGGGGATTTTTCCAAATATGATTTTGGACTTTTGGTTCAAAAGTTATTAGCCTTTGAAGGTCAAAATGGGAAGTCTGACTATAGGGGTAGCCATGTCAACCAATGCAATTTGAGGAGGAAAATGGGGCATAATTTTGGGATAGAAAGGGCAAGGAAAGTAGTCCAAACTTCTATGCACAAAGTCCAAGTGGAAAAAGCTTTGAAATTTATTCAAAGAATTATTAAAATAATTTAAAAAATAGCAAACAACCAATCGTCATCTAACTTTTGGTTGTTTGCTATGTTTTTGTCTTGAGAACGGGGCTTTGGAATTCACCGTAGCGCTAAACCTCATGGGAACGCTACCGTAAATGATGAAGCCCCATCTCCAATAAAAATCCATCCATGGCAAATATAAAGGGTGTGTTGGCATTGAGATACATGTACCCATAGTTGAGAGAGTCTACAAGAGTAATAGATTATGCATAACATTATTTACACGGCAGATACATTTCATTGCAACCCCACTTCATGGAAATCACTGTAGTTCGCAATGCCTACATCCATTTTGGTGAAGCTGGTCTTGGTAGATGCCCGTTTTGCTACGCCACTCAACTAGACTTCAATTTTCCACAAATGTAGCCTATAACATGCCTAGACGACCAATATATGGTCGTCTAACTTTAGCCCCTTAACCCCTAAGTGCAAAAAGTCCCGAGGTGGGCTTTTGCAAATCTCGGGCACGTACTTGTGGTTGCAATTTGTATTTTTAATTCTTGAAATTTTGTGCAAAGATGCAAGAAGACAAGAGGTATGTGGGAGTATAATTATTATTCTCATCGGACTTATAGAAAAAAAGTTATGCCATCTTAACGAAAAAAAGTTATGCCATCTTAACAAAAAAAAGTTATGCCATCTTAAAGAAAAAATTGTCAAGTGTGTGCACAACAGGAAACTTTAAAAACTTCTGCTAGGATACTCTAGTAGATTTGAGATTTTCAATACTAGTAAGTAATATTATTTCCTTCCATATTGTCAAGAAACATTCCTTGTTTTTAGTGAAAAAATGCATTTCATTCTAAGTCAAAGCTTTTTCACATTGCCACACACTGTTGGGCAAGGAACCAAAAAAAACTTCTTCTTTTCCACATAAAACTTTGGGGTTTTCATATTTTTCACTTTTCATTTTTTCAAACACAAGATGTGATATAAACCTTCTTATTGACCGTTCCGATTATCATTCTAAAATATGTTTTGTTCCCAAAAATTTTAAATGTGAATTGGCACTTCTTGAACCTCCACTACTTGCACAAATTTTTGAATATGTTACACCCCTATACTACCTCTAAAATTGGTGTACAAGGAGTTTGTACCATGGTCAACATGATGATATAAAATTTAGACCTTGTATAGTGCAAAACTTTGACACCAAGTGTAGTCAAAATCTGCTAATCCACTTGATGCAGGGATGAAAATGAACCATTTTTTTTACTTCAAGGACTATAATCTTCTAATCCGTACGGTCAAAGTTGATGAAATTTTGTGACAACATTATTTATTAAGTGTTTAATGAGATCCTATGGTCAAAACTAGAAATACAATTTTTGTTTCCTTTCTTACTCATTGCACTAGAATTAATAGTTTTGAAGTGTTTTTGGTGTGAAATTGTCAAGGAAATTTAGGGGTTAAACGCTAGAAGGTGCCACTAGTGGCCACAATATTCTACACGTATCATATTTAACATGATAAGGTTCAAATATTGAAATGACCTCCAAATGAAAGATATTAGTTGAAGAATCTTTTATCCAAAAGTGTAAGTCTTGCTAAACTTCAATACATTTTTTATATTCTACAGAGTAAAATACGTGCTTATATATCCAACTAACACTTAAAATTCAATCCTTTGGGGCTCATGAGCTTTTAGCCTACAAGAATCTTTAAGTGTTCTAGATCATGCAGAACATTTGGGGTGTTAATGAAGCTTCGATGTTCAGCTCAAATCAATAAATTGGTCAACCATGGTTATAGGCCCAAAGTTCAAATTGCAATGACTTTTTCAATTTTGTGTATTTTTCAAAAAAATTAATTGGAATGGAAACTAGACTTTGTAAGTTTGGCTTCATTAGTTGGACTCAACTTCAAAAAGTATCATTTGAATGGCTCAAATTTAGATCTAGAGCGAATGCTAGATGTTTCTAAAATACATATCATTGAGGTCCATGTCACAAAGGTTTTCTTCTCTGGATAAAACATGACTACCTCAACGAGGCAAGTGTCATCATTGCCTATTACTTACACAATCAATAACCTATCTAAACTGAAAAAAACACTTGCATCAATTATCATCCTCAAATTGTCATCCGAGAAGCCAATTTCTGTCTCATTTATCGTTTTAGGGTTAATCCTTTAATGACGAGGCCATGCAAGGGCCCTTGAATTTTTTAACGATTTAATAGATTCTACACAACATCATCTACACAATGAGTACACTTCATTATTCACTTTTTTCATAAAAATCATTGTAGTTCGTTATTGCCTCAACCAATTGGAGATCAGAAATATGGGTTAGATGGAGGAAAGCATCCCGCACAACTGCTCTAACTAGTGCAAATCATTCCAACAATTCAATCAACCATGGCGCCCCAAAAACCAATCTCATTGACCACATCCTCGTTCCTTTCTTATTAAAGGGTTAAAGAGTTAACTCTTAAGCGTCGAGGCAACCAAAATATGGTAGATGTATGATTGAACATGTCCCCCATCGATGTAAAAAACCCACAATTTCATCCAATTTTTTGTGTACAATGTGTACAAGTTGTGAAAGCATTAGCTGATGATGAAACTTGCCTCATTGAGGTAGTCATGTTTTGTCTAAAGAAAAAAATGTTTGTGACATGGATCTCAATGTAGTGAATTTGAGAAACTTCTAGCTATAGCACTATATCTGAATCCGAGCAATAAGATGATGTTTTTCGAATTTGAATCCAATTAATGAAATAAATTTATGATGTCTAGTTTCCATTCCAATTTAAAATTTTGAAAAATACATAAAATTAAATAAGTTATTGCAATTTGAACTTTGGACCTATTACCATGGTTCAAAGCTTTTCTAAATTTAGCTGAACATAGAAGTTTCATTTACACTACAGGTTTTTGGCACTATAATGTCCACCTTTGGTGAAAATTTCAGAATTTTTTAGCATAATTTGTATTTGATATTAGTTTTTATAACGTTTCCTTCAGAAAATCATAATAGTACCAAATTTTTACCAGAAAAACTGTGTTATTTGAGACATAAACAAGACATGTGATCTTATCTCTAAAAAAATAAATAATTTTTTTTCACTGATACTAATTGAAAAATGAAAGCACACAATTGAATGAAAACGGCGGTTGATGCCATTGTCACAGGCTCTCTTGTTTAACCCTTTAACACCGGAGAGACCCAAAATGGGCCTCTACATCACTATCTTCAAGAATCCCGTAGCGTTAGAGGGTCAAGGGTTAAAGAGCAAAGTGCATAAGGGACTGTAAAACCAACGACTTTTTATCCACGGATGAAATGGAATATACATCGACACGCTGGACGGGCTGTAAGACTCGCCGCATGGGGGATATTCTGCCAAAACGCTCCTTTTCGATGATCCGGCCCAACCCTATTTTTTTGTTTTAGTAGGACAACCACAGTGGCTATAGAGGCTAGGGAGCTGTAGCACTTGTAGCTTCCTCCTGAAACCAAACTTACCAAATTTCCTCCATAAGTATTCATTTTTAAGAACTCATCTCCATAAACATAGAATTGTACATCCTTTTTAGCAATAGGATGGGGTCCCGGCTGTTCATTAGTGACAATATGGCAATATAGCAATGGCCATCTATGGCGACATGAAATCATAACTTTTCCACTTTTTCGCGAATACTCCTTTTTCGGGAATTTTTTTTCGCAATTTGGCTCCGGATCGAAAAAAGAAAAGAAAAAAAGAAGGGTTCATCCGGCGGTTCGTACGTTGATGTTGGCCGCTCCTTTACGAAGGTCGACCGAGGTCGCGCGCTTCACGTGCGTAGCTGTGAGAATCACAGCTAGCCTCCGTAAGCCCAGTTAGATCCATTCATATGATCATATCCTCACACCTTCCGCTTTCCCGTCGGGACTCGAGATTCATCAAACTCCGGACCACTGCTCCCTCGTCCAGCGACGGTTTTTCTATCCCTTTTCTGTAAGGTCAAGGGTTTGGTATAGTATATAATCTGGACAGCATCTCGACGACCGCCTCTAGCTAGAACATCGAAGAGGAGGCGATATCTGGTGGCTCAGGTGTTATTGTGTTTTGAGGTGGATTCTGGTGAAGCTGGAAGTCTAGGAACGGTTGCAGTTTTGGAGTGCTCCATGAATTCCTGGAGTAGCTGGAGGCGCTCAAGTCGGTGATGACAATGTAATCAGGTGGGTGGGTCAGGATGTTGTGTCTGGAAGAATGTTTGAGATGAGCTTCGGGAGAGTTTTTCCGTGTTCGAGAAGTGGGCGCGGACTGGATCTGGAGTGTGTCCAGGTGACGGATTTGTAGGGACCGCAGTGCGTAGCTCGGATGGTGTTTTCGGTGGATTCGGTGCGGTTCGGAAGTTCTGAGCGGTTTGGCGCTAGGGCGGGGTAAAGAGTGAAGCACTATATGATGGCAAAGAATGAGTAGAGATGGTGGTCCTTTTATGCCTGCCTGGGAGTGAGCAGGTTTCTCGGGGGGAAGCTAAGGACCCTGAAGAGTCTGGAGAGAAATGGTCAAGGAAGATGAGAATTGTGAACAATGTGCGGCAGGAGCTTAACTAACAAGTTTTTTTTTTTTTTTTTTCTCCTTGGGGACAATTCCTTCAGGTGTGGAATCGTTTGTGAATCTTAGCAATGGAGTCAGCCGCGTTCAGATAGTGCACTTGTAAGCGAAAGAGCTCTGAGCCTCCAACATGGCCTCCGGTATTTTCAATCTCCGCAGTATGCTGCTCTTGGCTTTTGGGTTGTTTTCTTCGAGTGGTCTGGGTGCATTCTGTTGTGAGAAGGCGTGAGTTAAAAATTTATCCGAGGTCCGTTGTGGCAGCTATGGCGTTAACAGATGAGGACCTGAGCGTGATTCTGCAATCCGGCCACCCTAGTCAAGGTCACATGCCCATGCTCTCTTCCCACCCGATGCTGTCGTCCGACGCGATGGACTTGTTGTCGGGGCAATTGCCGTTTTCGCCTCTGCAGAGGACGAGTTCCATGGGTGGCCCCGGCTCTATGAACATGGGGATGCACAGAGGCGGGTTGGAGAGGTCGAGCATGTCTTCCACGACGGGGTCCGGGGGCTCCTCCATCATGTCGCAGCCGTCGCAGTGGCCGTTCGCGAGCGACAAGAAGTGGGAGCTCGACAGGAAGAACGAGCTCCTTGACTCGGCGACTCGGAGTTTCGGCGGTGCGCCGCTGCAACCCCTGAACCAGCTCTCTCGCACCCAGCCGCTGCAGCGGTACCACTCGGCGCCGAGCGCCTTTCTGCAATGCCTGGCGGATGTCAACGATGAAGCGTTCTCCCATGTCAACGACGAAGCGTTCGCCTTCGTCAACTCGCGCAGCCCACTGGGAAACAGCAACGACTTCTTCAACGATAACCTTGCGCCGATCATGGAGTCCGCACCGTCGGGATGGGCCAAGCAACCGCAGTCGGAGAATACCATCCCCCGCTCCAAGCCCATGAATAGCTCCGAGCAGTACTTCGCCATCCAAGCCGAGAACGCGCGACAGGCCGCGTTGCGAAAGTCCTCCATGCCGTCGGAGAATCTGAAATCGCTCTCCCGGTCGACCGACTTCCGCTCCCAAACTCTAAAAAGCAACCTGCTGCGACAGAGCAGCTCCCCGGCGGAGCTTCTGTCGGCCATCAATGCGCGAGAGAACACCATCTCCCCGACCGATAAAAAATCCATTGCTGCCATGCACTCAAACCCTAGTATGAATGTGTTTAACGACGCGATGATGGCCGGCAGCGGCGGCTGGACGATGCCGACCGGTCCCGCAGGTGTGACACTCTCCCTTCTCTCCATCTCCTTCATCAACTAAGGTAAAGGTGCCACGACAAGTAGACAGGTTTGGAACTGTTCCTCTAATCTTAATGCTTGACGATGTTTTGCAGCGAACTTAGCCGGGAAGAGGTTGCGGTTTCCGGAAGAGATTTCTGACGACTCGGACTTGCTTCCGGAGGACCTGTCCCGGAAGCCGGGCACCTCTTTATTACGGCAGCAGAGCCTGCCCACGAGCAGCACCCCGCTGGACCCCGCGGGCGTGGACATGGGGTACGACGACCTGCTCGACATGTACGCGCCGTGCAAGACGCGCGCGCGTCGCGGCTACGCGACGCACCCGCGCAGCATCGCGGAGCGCAACCGTCGCAGCCGGATCAGCGAGCGCATGAAGAAGCTGCAGGACCTGGTGCCCAACATGGACAAGCAGACCAACACGGCGGACATGCTTGACGAGGCCGTGGAGTACGTGAAGCACCTGCAGCTGCAGGTCAAGGGTCTGGCCGCGACGATCGTCCAGTTGAAAAACGGTATTAGGCAACCAAACTCTGGCTGAAGGAGCAATTATCTCTTGTTTCCTGTACTTTAGAGAACATTCATTTCGCTGCACCAACCTCGAATATATCCAGGTCTCTTAATGTGCTTTGTGTGGAAGAGCGAAACCCTTTTGGCGTAAGAGGATTTGAACCCAGCCATGAGAGACCCTGCTGTACAATGAGTTTCCAGCAGACGAGCAGTGCATGTCTGTGCTGCAAACCGGGAGTGATCAGCCTCCAGTGGTCCTTGGAACGGAGTGTACCGTAGCTGGGACATTGATTATAAAAAGTGATGATCGCTAGATTACTTGGTGCGCTCAGGCTGAGCACATGGATTTAGAGTAGCATCGGACGATAGAGGTGCAGTGTTTCTTCGATTTGAAGATGTTACTTTGGCAATGATTTTGGCTCTCATATCCGAATTGGTTAGTGTTTTGTTTGAAGCATATTTTGTTCTGGAGGATGTTGAGTTGGCGCTGATGTCACATGGATAGGTTTCTTCGATGGAGCGAGGAACATGTTTCTTTTCTAGCCACTTAGTCTTTGGTTAGATAATTTGACAACTAAGTGGAATGTGATGAGGTAGTGGACCCTTTGATGTATGTTGCCACCCAGATTCAGTGTCTTGAGAGGAATCTTGTTAGCTTTTCTCGCACTTTATTGGACAGAGCAGCCAAGTTGGGCTCGGCAGACTTTCTAATGGCCATTGTGGCAACTGTCGAGTCCAACTTTATGGCCATTGTGGCAACCTGATCGAAGTGGTCGTTTCAATATGTACAGTACAACATGTGAGATGTCAAAAGTACATCCGCCCAGGGCACTACAGCTGATTGTACCATCTTTACACCCCAGTACAAATTCCTAATCTCAACCAGCGCATGGACACGGGACTAGAATCGGCGCAAGACATCACAAGCTGCATCTGGAACTAGCTGAAATGTACTACAGGGTAACATTCAAATTGGCGTTTTTGCTACTCCAGGGATAGTGTCCACTCCACTGCCAACTTTGACACCCTCTTGAGGGCTCAAAAATTGTTACTTCATTATGAAATTCTTTGCACAAGACCATCTTTACCTTGACAACATGTGTGTCAAATTTCAAGGCCAAGAGATGAATACTATGAAATATATTCAAAATCTACCAATGTGGGGTAGCTGTGAGAAAAGTTTCATAGCTGCCAACTTTGACACCCTCCCAAGGATTGAAAGTTTTTTATTTGCCCACCAAATTTTTAGCATGAGATCATCTCCTTGTTGATTACATGTGTGAAAAATTTAAAGTCCAAAAGATCCACTTAAAAAAAGATATTCCAAATCTACCAACATGTGTAGTTGTGAGAAACAAACGGGGAAACCATTTCACTACTTCCAACTTTGACACCCTCCCTAGGGCTGAAAAATTGTTACTTCGCCATGAAATGTTTGGCACAAGATCACCTCTATGATAGTAACATGTGTGAAATATTTCAAAGCCAAAAGATGTATACAAAAAAAGATAGTCAAAATCTACCATCATGTGTAACTACGAGAAACAATTTGACAGACATATTGAAAATGTCAAAATATTTTTGATACCTTGTGCTCCTACATTGAACTTATCTGTGTGACACAACTCCTAAACATAAATGCTTCTTTAAAATATTTGTAACATCTACATGCACAAGTGTGGAGTTGTTTCATTGACAAGAATCCATTTGGTTATTGATTGTGCATCATACACACATGATCAAGTTTTCTTCTTTAAATATCAATTGAGCATTGTTGTGTAAATGAAATGTTGTGTGTGATTTGTGATAAATTGAATGTTAGGATGATATTGAGAACACAAAAAGTGTCGTGTGTGATGCATGATTGTTGCATATTGGTTGAGTTATAATGGCAAAGTCATATTATGCATGAGTCTTATATGAGTGGAGTTATCGAGATGGGCAAGTTCTGTACATAGATTAAATAATTTACATGGAATGATTTATACATATGGGTTGACACATTCACATAAACTGAGTTATGCATGTGGGATAAGACACATGGGCTAAGTGATGCATTAGTGTTTGTTAATGAGAATTTATCATCTTATTAGCATTGTGAAAGAAGTGCATGATGACAATTTCAGATAAAATTTGTGCTCGCAATATAGGTATGAGTAATGGAATGCATGAGTTTACATTTGCAGATTCAGAGTTTGTGGTTAAACAATTCAGAGGATACTAAATAAATTCAGAGAAGATGAAACTTACATGGACAAACCTTGATGTGGAAGTCATGCTAGAAATCTTGGTGATTGAGATGTTTGTAGTCTTTTGTAATACTCAAGAATTCATTGTTGCTTGTTAATTTTAGAGTTCACCAATATATGCCCTAATCAAGTGTAGACATACTATTTAAAGGTTCTTACATAGAAATAGCATTTCCACCCGAATTGCACTAAAAAAACTTTTTTTGACACCTTGTCCCATGTCTCAATAATTGACTTTTGTTAGGAAGTGCCATGGATGGAGTGTAGAAGAGTGGGAGCGTATTGTTTGGACACATGAATCTACCTTTGAAATTAGAAATTTTTAGACAAGTTCATGTTTGAAGAATTACATATGAGCGCTATTCATTAAGTTGTATGATTCTTACTTTTAAAAATGGATATACTTCTTTAATGGTTTGAGACGCATTTGCTGTAGGGCAAAAGTCAGAACTTGTCTTTATGCCTAAAAATTAATGTTATACTAAGGATTTTGTAGAAGTGGTCTACAATGGCGAATTGGTTCATTTCATAGGTAAAGTTTCACAAGGTATGCCCTAGATAGTTAAATGCATTGAAGGAAGTTCTTGAAACAGAGTGGAAGTTGGTCGATGATTCAAAGATCCTTCAACTATGACATTCTATGCCCTTTAGGTTACAATTAGTAATGAATGCTTAGGGAGGACATACACGTTAGAAGATTGTGAATATTCTTTTTATGTATTCATCTCCTGGCTTTGAAATTTGGTACACATGTTGTCAACATAGAGATGATCTTGTGCCAAAAAGTTCATGATGAAGTAACGATTTTTCAGTCCTCAGGAGGGCGTCAAAGTTGGTAGTAGAATAAGCACAATCCTTGGAATTGCAAACACGCCAATTCAATGTCACCCCATGTATAGTAGTTTTATAGTTATTATTACATATGGCACCTCCATCTCATGTCTTTGAGTACATCTTCCCTTGGCATTTTCAAAATTCCCACGTCATTGCCACACTTGTAAGGGTAAGGGCATTGTAGAGGCTGCAAAAATCTCCAAAACATGGAGTAAATCCACCGAGAATGTGTTGGAGTTGGTATCAACAATCCTGGGGAAACTTCACATTTGTAATCTTCCGCAAGCAAGCATAGAACATTCTCCTTGTTACTAATGTTTCACAATGTTTGAGGATATTGATCAGAGCTTTTCGTCAAGAATCATTTGCTAATTCAATGTTTTGGTATGCATAAGGCAAGGCCTACATCGTTGTGTTACAGATATCTATAATTGATAAAATATCAATTGTCATATGGAAATCATAGCTTTTCATTGTATAAAAACAATATAAAGGAGCATAACTCACAATATATACTCAATATAAATCCATATTAACCATCAACCCAAGGATTTTGCGGATGTGGTATATGGTATATGGTATAGAAAGAGGAAAATCAAATTGCAAACCACAAATTTCTTGTTGGTTTAATTGTTGGTAAGGTCAAAGGGAAGCACGTGTTGGCCCTTCTCTAATTCTACCTTGGCAGATGCCTCCACAGCGGTAAGAGGCAATGGAGTGAAGGCTCCATCGAGTCCATAGAAATGTGGAAAGAGCCCTACACCTTCCACTTCATCATAGCGCAATCCATCACCAAGCTACAAAAACAAAACAAAAAAACCACAATTGCAGAAACGTTACTGCTCAGCACTAATGACAAGGAAACACAGAACTACAAAAATCTCAAAGTATCTCAAGTCAACTAGGCTAGTATATTCATTACACTGGCGGGTTCAGTTAGACTATTTCTTTGAAAAACCTGTAATTTTTCCTCAAGACATTATCACAAGCCATGGCTACTATCGAGTGTGAAGGATACGAGCAATGACCATAGAAGCATTGACTTTGAGTAAGTACAGGTCACTCCGTCCACCATAAAACAATGCAAGCGTCCCTGCCACCTGCACATCGATGAACACCCGGAGTCAAAGAATGCTCTATCACATGAAAGCAAACTGCTCAAACTCACAGAAATCCAGCAATCTGAAATACCAAAAGATTCGAACAGTGGGATATCTCACAGCAAACATGATCCCACACAATGATCGCCAATCTCACTGGTTGGTCAGTGAACAAACAGTCAAGAACGTGCAAATATAGCTGAAAACACAAAACTCCAACAATAGAACATAGCCAGTCGTATCGATGTTCATTCAAGTGTCTCATCGACATATCTTCCAGCTCGACATCTTGACCAGACTACGAGAGGGAAGCAACAAGCAAATTACTGCTCTCTTTCGCAATGTCGGAGATTCCGGAAGTCCGGTGCCCAGTTTCTGGCGCATGACAACAAATTTCTGAGAGGCGAGTGATTTTACCTGAGCAGCGGTACTGAGATGGATGTAACCGGAGGTCGTGTCCAACTGGCCCCCTCGCAACGCCCCCGCAGCTTGTGCTGCCGCCCACTCGTCCCCAGGACTAATCCGGTACACAAAAGCTTGAGGAGCGCCAATCTCCGCCATGGCTGCAGGCAGCACTTTGAGTCCGCATTGCAGCAACAAGACGACCAGAACTGAACTCTACCCTAGTTTACATCATTCAAACCCGAGAACGAGGGTTTCCAACTTTTGCTTCCCGGTAGAACATGTGATTTACGAGATGGAATGATTGTTGGAATTCCCAAACCCTTGGCAAAAGTTGCCAATCAGAAACCAATCCCTATCTCCTGCAAAACCAGAACCAATCGCATGTCAATACCTTGAATCACCAGCAAATGAGGCGAAGAATCCTCCCAAGTTTCAAGTTCGGATTTCTGTGCCTGCTTCAACAGAGATGCAATCTGAATCTGATGAGTGGCATCTACCATCAGGGTAAGTTACAGAGCTGTCACACTCGTCAGCTGATGGGAAACTTTTATCATAGCATCCACAGTACGCCCTTCTTCATGGCAGCAAACAGAATGATGCCGATGGGATTCCCACCACCATACCCACCCTCTCGGCACAATCACAAGATACTCGGCTAGTCTCGATAGGCTCCTAAGGAATAGGTCCAACGGACGCGTAGAAATCTTGGAAAGTCGTAGATGCAGAAAACTGATCCTGATTCCTATCCAAAGAGTCACGCCAAAGGGAATCCACTGGGCTTTTACATTGAAGTCAGCATATACCTTCCGATGCGTTAATGAACACATGTACAGTCACAGTCTACAGAAAATGCTGGCTGCCATGGACCGGGCCAAACATGACCGGCGCAAGGACGAAAGAATAGTATGGAAATGACAAGTTTGAAAGGAAATGCGTGATGATGCTGCTGCGACCGCGTGGTTGTCGCCTCTGTTCCTCCTTTTCTTCAGGGCTCCTCTTTTCTCCTCTTCCTTCCTCTCCCTCCATCGCCAGGGTTGGCGCCCCTGCGCGCTCCTCTCCGCCCGCCATTCCACCATCTGGAGGAGTGGACTGAGGAAACGAAGTGGGGGAGAGGGTGGGGGCGGGGAGGACGGTGGCGAGGCGAGCGCGTTGGATTCTTTGGACGGACCTGCAGGAGAGGGACTTCTGACGCGGAGGCGCAACGGAGGTAGAGTGTGCAGAGGTCTGAGGTTCGTTGCTAGGGTTTGGTGTGGAAGGTGGATCGGGGGACGTGAGCGGGCGGGGAGAGGTCTGTGGCGTTGCGGGAGCGAGAATAGAGCTCTGGTTAGGTTGCGCTCGAAATTGAAGTTCGAGGAGCGCAATGAAAGCGTGGATGGTAAGTTTGAGTACCGACGATTGGATTGCGGGAGATCATTGATGAGGATGTTGGAAGTAGTGAAGTTTCGGATGAGGTTAACGAGCATGTCCGGTTACTCGATGCAGCACTCTTTCGGACAGGAGCGGACTAGCTCCTTGGAGGTTTGAGGTGGAATACAGGATGAACACTTCGTGAGCTGTACAGGAGGGATAAAGCACGACAATCCACACCTGCGGATTGGAATATTGACAGTAAGCAGTAAGTTGCAGAAGCACTCCACGCTGTGGAAACAATATCGAAGTAAACATTGATTTTAGGTCACACACTCAAAGTTACCTGAGAGCATAAACGGAACGGGCAATCACGATGGTGTTCAAATTGAAGAGCGTGATGCGGGGGAAGAAGGGGAAGGGCGATGAGAAGCCGGAGGTGTCGGCCTCGGTGCCACAGCCGTCGTCGTCGGGGACGCCCGGGACTGCTGGCCAGGCCGCTGCTGGTAAGGCCGGTAACAATGGTGCGGGCACGCGAGGGGCACCAGCTGCGGGTGCCCCCGGGGCGAAGGCCGTGGGCGCGCCTGGGGGTGCGGCCCCGCAGGGAGCCGCGGGGCGATTCGGGGCCCCGGGCGGGAAGGTGGCGAACGGTAGCTTCGAGGCGCTGCCGTCGTTCCGGGACGTGCCGACGTCGGACCGGCAGAGCCTGTTCGTGCGGAAGCTGGCGCTGTGCTGCTACACGTTCGACTTCACGGATCCGACGAAGAACGTGAAGGAGAAGGAGATCAAGCGGCAGACGCTGCTGGAGCTGGTGGACTACGTGACGTCGGGGTCGGGGAAGTTCACGGAGGCCGTGTTCGAGGACATCACGAAGATGCTGGCTGCGAACCTGTTCCGGACGCTGTCTCCGTCGTCGCACGAGAACACGGGTTCGGACAGCGTCGACCCGGAGGAGGAGGAGCCGACGATGGAGCCGGCGTGGCCGCACCTTCAGATCGTGTACGAGTTTCTGCTGCGGTACGTGGTGTCGTCGGAGACGGACGCGAAGCTGGCGAAGCGGTACATCGACCACTCGTTCGTGCTGCGTCTGCTGGACCTGTTCGACAGCGAGGACCCTCGGGAGCGGGAGTACCTGAAGACGATCCTGCACCGGATCTACGGGAAGTTCATGGTGCACCGGCCGTTCATCCGGAAGGCGATCAACAACATCTTCTACCGGTTCATCTTCGAGACGGAGAAGCACAACGGGGTGGCGGAGCTTCTGGAGATCTTGGGGAGCATCATCAACGGGTTCGCGCTGCCGCTGAAGGAGGAGCACAAGATGTTTCTGGTGCGTGCGCTGATCCCGCTGCACAAGCCGAAGTGCGTGTCGATGTACCACCAGCAGCTGTCGTACTGCATCATCCAGTTCGTGGAGAAGGACTTCAAGCTGGCGGACGTGGTGATCCGGGGTCTGTTGCGGTACTGGCCGGTGACGAACAGCCAGAAGGAGGTGCTGTTTCTCGGGGAGCTGGAGGAGGTGCTGGAGGCGACGCAGAGCGCGGAGTTCCAGCGGTGCATGGTGCCGCTGTTTCGGCAGATCGGGCGGTGTCTGAACAGCTCGCATTTCCAGGTGGGATGGGTGTGGGATGGGAAAGCGGGATTCGGAAAGGGGGGGGGGCAGTGGAGGGGGGGATGCGAAGTGTGAGGGAGTGGGTTTCGGACGATCGGGATGCTGTGTGGGCAGTTCTGGGGAATGTTTGCTGGAAGCTAGGATGTGGGGAGGATTGAGCCTATGAGTTTTGATTCGGATTCGGTAGATGTGCGTGTGATGGGTGCCGGTGGTATATGTGGCGGCACCCGGTGGTCGGACTGCGCCGTGTGGATGCGTTTTGTTCTGTCTGCGTTGTGGCTGATGTCTCTTTTTCGGAGAGTTGGCCTCGGAAGCCGACGTGCGAGTCGGTGGTTCTGTCCGGGGATTTGGATAGGATCAGGGAATGGATTCGGTAGCGGTCTGCTTTCCGACATGCATTTAGCGCCGAGCCATGATGGTCGCTTGCGATAGCACGGAGATGGGATGGTTGCGGGCTGTTGGAGGTTTGTTTGGTATGGAGAGTGTGTAGGGACTTGTTTTCGAGCAGTTTCGCTCCAGTAGAAACAGGGAGCGCGTTTTTCGTGACGACGTGGGAGTGGGTGGAACGTTGTCTGTTGGAAAGCTGTGGTGTCTCGACGTGGATGCGAAGTGGACACGCTCTGACGAGGCATTGTGTGGTTTTGTGAACCCCAGGTTGCGGAGCGGGCGCTTTTCCTGTGGAACAACGATCACATTGTGAGCCTGGTGGCCCAGAATCGGCAGGTGGTGCTACCTATAGTTTTCCCCGCTTTGGAGAGGAATACACGAAGCCACTGGAACCAGGCCGTGCATGGGTTGACGCTCAACGTACGCAAAATGTTTTTGGAGATGGACCAGGAGCTATTCCAAGAATGCCAGCGCAAGTATCAGGAAGACGAATCGAAGGCGAAAGGGATCGAAGAGACGCGGGAACTGACATGGAAACGGCTTGAGGCTGCCGGGAATCAACGGAGTAATTCGTCTCCGATCAACACTTTAGCATCGTCCGATGGTGTGACGACGGCAAGCACGGTCCCGAACAAGACAGCAGGGAGCGGGGCCCCGGCACCGGGCCAGAGTGCGGTCCTTGAGAAGTAGTCTGTGCAGTGGCTGTTCTCTCTAGCGTGAGATGTAAGATTGTCAAGAGCGAGACACAGGTTGAGATTGGCCTGGAGCTATGCGTATCCTCTCTTGTGGTCCTTTTGAGAGGGGCAGTCCACCTCCGGATTCATGTAGATGAGGATGTTCCTCGGCCCCGGTTGCAAATGACTACAAGTGTCAGGGTTGCGGCAGATCGCGAATCGTGCCCACGCATTGGCAATGTCGGATGTGGTGCTGGGCGAGGATCGGGAAGGTAGGATTGGGATTTATTGATACTGAGAGGGTCAAAGCAGGAGCAGAGAACGTCTGTGCTAGGAGACCTGCAGATTCCGTGTGCGGTAATATCCAAGTTGTATCTTTTCTTCCAACATTTTTGTTGTTTTCTGCTCCTGTTATGTCTAGGGGTCAATTCCGGGGTTGAAATCAGTTAAGATTGTAAGATGAGTAGGTGTTTGTTTTGAGCAGCAGGGCATCTGCTTTTATTGCTTGGTGTAAAGAGACAGCTTAGGATGAGGCCGGTGAAAAGCTCTATGTCGATGTGCATTTTGGTGTTTGCCAGCTGGAAAGATGGTCATTTGTGAACGGATAGTTGTGGAGACTGGACAAGTAGCGAAGATGTCTCTTTTCTGAAACGGGAAGGGATGTGTTGGGCAGGGATCTGGACTCGGGTACGTTAGGGTTCATAAGCTAGTGTTTCATTGCAGGATGATTAACTTGAGCTGGAGAGGAAGAGTATTCCAGCTGTAGAGAGGTGCATTAGAGATTAAAGTTGTCTTCTATTGATCAAAATTTTCCCCTCACTGAGAGCGATTGTGTCGTCTCTTTGATGCACAACCATCCCGTGTGGACATTGAACTCCTTCATTAGGCTCTAGTGTACAGTACACTCAGACAACCCAACCTGATGGTTAGATGCTTTGTTTGAGCCTCAGGCTCCTCGTCAACCCAACGCATGTCTTGTTTGGTATGGAGAGGCCTTGGTTATTGTATCAGTGTATCTTTCCCTTTCTTATTGGGTTTGGGGTGAGTGAACCTATTTGTGGATGAGTGACCTTAGATGCTTGCATTTAAAGTCTCGTGAAGTATGTTTTGTTAAGTGGACCATGTACAGTGCCCTCTAGTAAGTAAGGTAACCCCTGTGAAGTGTTAGTAGAAACATAGAAATGCAAAGGGAAAGCATGGTCAATGCTTCATCTGAAGTGGATGATGGATCAATTTTTTTGCATATATAGAAAGTTGTGGACATATTGAAGCATCTAAACTTGAATATATACAATTGTTACCATAAGTATGGGATGTAAATTGAACTAACTAACAACTACTACCAATGTGTGCTACCTCCTTTGGCATCAATAACAGCCTTCATGCGTTCGGGCATGCTTGCAACCAAATCACTCAACATCTTCATTGGTATACTCTCCCAAGCTGCATTCACTATATCCCACATTTGAACTTTATTCTGCGGCCGGTTCATGCTTTGGACGTGGTCTTTGCAAATCATCCAAAGATTTTCGATAGGGTTGAGATCAGGAGAGTTTGAGGGCCAGCTCAATGTCTTTAATCCATTGTCTTCCATCCAAGACTTTGTCACATTAGCAGTATGCACTGGTGCATTGTCCACCATCAAAGTCAAATGCTCATGGTTGGCGTGGTGGTAGAAATAAGGCAATAATCCCTACTCACATACAACATCGACGAAGTCCACAGCAGTGCGTTGTCCAGAAGGAATCAAGACCATATAACACTTGCTAAATGCAGTGAAAGCACCCCACACCATTATTGACATTCTTCCAGACTTGAATGTTGGTGCTAAACACTGTGAATCATATCTCTTCTGACTACTCCGCCATACTCGGATTTGACGTGAATTCTTACCTATTTCAAACGATGCCTCATCACTCCAAATAACTGAGCTCCACTCTCGAATTGTCCAATCCTTGTGAGTTTTTGCAAAGCACAACCTCTGCTCCTTGTGTCTTTGGTTCAAATAAGGCTTCTTGACTGCAATTCGACTACGAAGTCCAAGCTCATGCAATGCTTTCCATACCGTAGTTTGGCACACA